>BPLR01007140.1:0-26473 GCA_021605095.1 Caerostris extrusa | reverse complement strand
TGGTGGAAGAAATTAATAAAACACCAAGAGAACTTTTTCTATTTTGAGTAAGAGCCTATTTTTAGTGTTGTAAATAATAACAGGAAATTACTGCAAAATTCGAAAAAGGCAAAAAGCAATCTCATAATGCAATATTTCAAAAAATTTATAAAGCAAAATAATAATAACAACAATAATGTTTTTTTTACTATTATCTTACGCAAAATATTTTCAATTTAGTCATTTTTCTTAAATAACGGCGTTTGCATATATTTTACAACATATATGAAAATAAAAAGAAGACATATATGTTTCTTAAGGAGTCTTTTTGAATATTTTTATCTAATTGGAATTTCTTATTTATTTGATTTTCTTATAATTTTTTTTTATTAAGTTTATCAAAAAATGATATTCTTCTTATTGATGGAAATAATATAATTATACGCCGTTATTATAAAATGAGTAATATTTATACTTATAATTTATGTTACTATGATGACTTATTTGTCACACCCTGACTTGAATATATATAAAAATACCAATATATATTGAAAATCCCATTTATATAAATAAGTAAAAAACAATATTATTATAATAATAACGTATTGTTATATAATAGTGTTTACTGAATGTACGTAAAATAATTTTTTATTCAATTGAACTATTATATACCTTGAAAGATTATTTATTTAGCCATGACATTTTAAACTCGTCTTATTAAATATTTTTTTATCGCTCTTTTGTGAATTATCAACGGAAAAAAATATCACTCATTATTATTAAAATGAGATAATGTTGGTTTTTATGCAAACAAATCAATGCTTGTTATGAAATAAAAAAAAAACGATTCTATAATAATATTTGTTCAAAATCATATTTAAAAAAAGCAATTAAATAGTTTTTTTTACTCATCCTCCCAACCATTTGCATGAAATCGCTGCTTCGAATCCGCCATTTTTAAAGAACAACGTCTACTTAAAAAAAAAAAACTTGTCATTCACTTTAATAGAAAATGACAGAAGCCCTTTGGAGTGTATGTGTATGCGTCTTGTTCATCACACACAAACACACGCCTTTGACAATGCTCGGTTCTCCTCTCATTAAATAACTGCCTTGAGGCATTTAGTGCACCCCAGTTTTAAACATCAAAGCACAGTTTTATGTAAATGGCAACTTTAAAGTTTTCGGTAGAACTATTTGACGATGTTTTTATGATCAAACACTGTTTTTTTCTTTTTACTGCTTTGTTTATTAAGGCACTTCTCGCGTTTTGTTTTCTTTTTTGCTTTGCTTTTGAAAACAATCATCCAGCAGCTCAAACATGATTGGGTCAAAATTTATGCAGATGATATTCATTTCTAGTCTTTTGTTTTTGTTTACTTTTTTTGCCAGCGTACCGGAAACTTTTTTATGATCCTGTGATCATGTGTTCAATGTATTATGAAAGCATCACATGTTCTTTTGATATTTAATTAACCCATGACCTTAATATTAGCAGCAGATTCATTGTGGAACTAAATATGTAAACAAGATTTTTTTTTTGCTGAATTAAAAAAAAAAAATTACATAACATTATATTCTTTTGTATATTTGAACTACTTTTTCATGTTCTGCTCAAAACGATTGTATTTTCTGTTTTTGAAACGAAGTAGAATAAAATAAATTCAAGAACATATTTAAATTATTTTATTTTTGCAATTAACTGCAGTGTTTTGAAGACAGGCAGCAGTATTACCATTGACTTTTTTTTTTTTTAAAAAAGGCAAACATTGTATTTTTCAGTTAACATATTTAAGATAATTTAAAACTACAAAATAGTGTAGACATTCATTTACATATGAAATTAAAGGAATTAATTATTATCTTTTCATGGGTAATGTTTATAATCTATGCATTGATATTGAATCTTCTGTTCAACGTTCTATTTATGTTCTACGCAAAACTAACGCATTTTTTTTTTGAAACAAAGTAAAATAAATTCAAGAACATATTTAAATTGTTTTATTTTGCAATAAACTGCAATTTTTGTAGACAAGCAGCAGTATTTCCGCTACCTTTGGAAAACCCCATTGTATTTGAGCATTACATATTGAATGTTCTTTTTTGTTCTACTAAAAACTAATCTGCGCATTGATTCTAATCTATGCATTGATATTGAATGTTCTGTTCAATAGTCTATTCATGTTCTGCGCAAAACTAACGCATTTTTGTGTATTAAACTAAATAAAATAAGTTCAAGAACATATTCAACTTGTTCTATTTTGCAATTAACTGCAGTTTTTTTAGACAAGCAATAGTTTTTTGGCTTCACTTTTTTTTAAAAAAGAAACGTTGTATTTCTTAGTTAACATAAAAATAATTTAAAGCTATAAAATAGTGTATGCACTCATTTAGATATGACATAAATAAATAGTATATATTTTCATAGATAATGTTTCTAATCTACACATTGATATTGAATAATTTACGAGTTATTTCCTTTCAATATTATCAGAACATTGCTGTTAAAGTAGGTATAAAATAATTTTCAAATTATAAGAATCGAAAATATGAAAAAATAATAAGATGTTCTTTTCTTATGAAGTTAAGTCTAAACAAATATTAATGAATCTACTCAACGTAATTAATTATATTTTAATATCTTATTAGAAAAATTTAAATAACTTATAGTAATAAGATAAATGCAATCGTAATTTGATAAAAAGAAACATAGAAGGAGAAAAAAAAATCTTATCTTTATTAATCGCCTGTAATGAATATAATCGAAAATGTTTATTCTGTTTACCATATTGCTAGTTATTTGAATTGTTTTCTGACTGAAAACATACCTCTGAAGTAAAAATCAGTTAAATACGATTGTAAAGTGACTTGGATTCTGTTATTGTGGTTTTTCTTTGTTGGTTTGCTGATTTTAAATCGAAAATTGAAAAGAAATAAAAGAGAATGTAATTCTAAGTGCAGTATTCGATTCCACTCTTTTAACATATTTTTGATTAAGAATGAGTTAAGATTGATTTCCAATCTTTTACTTATTTTTTTCAATAAAAAAATTTCATTTTCTTTTTAAATTAAAAATGGAATTTTGTTATTTTTTTATTAGCAGGTGAAATTTTTAAATTTAATTTTTTCTTATATGCAGATTATATTATATTACATACTTTATTATCATATTCAGATTTTGTAAGTTCGTTAAAAATTAAATTGGAAATGGTTTTACTTCTAATTAAATTTAAATAAAAAAATGATGATTTTGATATATATGTTGTTTTTTGACATTTTATATAGCTAAAGGAAAGTTTAAATATTAAATTAAGTGTGTTAAAAAATTTTTTAATAACTTTTTAATTTAATGGGAAATATTTACATATTCAGAATATTCAAAACTTATTTCACCATCGTATTTAATAATTTACATGTATATAAAAAAACCCCAATAAAGTGTAAAGCATAAAAAAAATATTAGCAAATTAATGAAGAAATAAATAAAGAAAAACACGTAATATTTGCTTTATTTATTTATTATCATGTGAACATGATGTCGTCTTGGTTAGGGATCCGTGACGTTATCCGAAAATAAGGGTCACACAAATAATTCCTTTTCGAATTTGGCAGAAAATGGACCTTTGGGCCCCTTAAACTCTTGAAATGCTTTATGAATAACGTTAGTCTAAAGGAATTTTCTATAGAATTTGGCATATTTGAAGTGTTGTGTGTTTTATTGTTGTTTGAAATGCTTGAAGTAGTGTAGTATAAGTTTGAAGCACATTTGTATATCCAACAGCTATAAGTACTCGTAGTGCGTTGATCGATTGCTTCTACTTGAAGTTTCACACTTATCACTTTTGAGATTTTCCCGTGCTTATGGAGGTGTATAGTGCTACTTATTGTATTTGGAACACTTCATTCTTTCATTTATGCCTATAATTTTCAAACTTTGATATATTCTTTAGGGTACTGTATGTGATAACGTTACTTGTAAAATGTGGAATACTTCATTCTTCATTTACGACGCCATTTTCTTAATTTTGTATATTCTTTTAAAGATTCTCGAACAGTTCATTTTTCATGAAGCACTTGATCTATTCAACATTGCTATATTCATATATTGAATTTGAATTCTTGTAGTATTCCAATCAATTGTTTCCTATATCTCGTGCAGTTTTAAGCATTGGCTATTCCTGTGTTTATTCATTCGTTACTCGAATGTTCACAAATGATAAGTTGAAATTTGTCCAGCATTTCAGTTGTTATTATTTTTTTGTTTTTGATTTGACCTAGCCCTGAAATAGCTTTATGAAAATAACGAAATAATTGTTTACAAGGACTTGAAATATTGAAATATAATGTATAAGTTAAGGAATAATAATGAGTTAATGAATAATAATATTCTAAAAACTATAAAACTCATTCATTGAATTTATTACATTCATATGTGATGAATTAAAAATATGTTCATCTGCTTTATTTTTAAATTAAACCAAACTTTAACTTTTATATTAAAATGTGATATCAAATTATTTAAGTTTAGTTAACAAATATAATTAGTTCAAAAATTTTAAATAATTATAAACAGGAAATGACTTCGTTTGTAATTATAATTAGTATTTGATGATATTTCATACTTTTACGTTAATAAATAATCCCTAAACATTTTAAAAGATGAAAATTATGTATCATTTTAAAAATCTTTGTAAAAATAAAGTAGTAAATTTTTGAGATTATATACATTTAATATGTTTTTAATTATTTCAAATGTTGTAAAGCAAAGTATATATATAATTAAAATTTATTTTACAAACAAATTACAAATCTTATTTATATCTTATTTTTTTATTTTGCTTGAAAATAGATTTTAAATCTAAATTTCTTCTTCTGTTATTTATTTTTCATTTTGCTGTAAATATTTTTTAAATCTTTGTGATTTATTTCTTGAATCTTTTGAATGTTTTGATTAATCAAAATAGATGAAAACTCATATTTTTAAATAAAAAATTTACATAATTAAGTCTGACTGAAACATTTGAAGTTCATTTATGTAACAAAACAACAATGTCATGATGGCAAGGTTTTGAATAAAAATTGCAAAAATCACGATTTAAATAAACAACGTAATTTATTATCAATATAAATTATAATCCGTCTTGTTTAATATATTATATTTTTAAATTAAAATTAAATAGAAGATAAAAAGTTCTTTCAAGGCTTTAATATTTCTCAAAAAGAAATATAAAGCAACTCCCTTTTCTCTTTACATTCATTTAAGTATTACTCATCATTCTTGGAAATAAAGCATTTATAAACTCTTCATCATTATTTTATTATCTGACTTCGACTTTTCTTTTCGATTTTTAAAAAATTTCATTCCTTTATCTCTCTAAAACACATATTCTACGTCACAATATTGAATTTAAATACACAAGAATGAAAAAATTTATCTTGATTTTTTATCAAGTAGTTACAAAATGTATTGTTATAAAAATTTACAAAAAATTTGTATTCAAGTTTTAAAATTTTTAACAATGCGATTTTATTAGCACTGCATTTTTAAACTACGTTAAAATTATAGTTTTTTTTATTTATTTAATAATAATTAATAATACTTCGTTCATGAATTTTTTATTAAACAAAATTTCAAATGAACAGAAAATTTAAAAGATGATATATACCAGTTTAAATGCAGAATAAAAAAAATCCTTTTCATAAAAAACCAATTAGTTAAAAAAAGTCTGTTTTCTTCATTTTAGATATAATGTAGATTCAGAATGTTTAATTTTTTATTGAAAGTGAATTTGATTTCAAATAAAAACAGATGATTCCTGAAGAATTTTTAAAAGAGCAATTGTACTTTGAAAAAAATTATTTTAATTTAATTAGAAAAGAAATAATTAAATTTTTTCGTAGGAGTTTTTATTAGAAAAACTTTTTAAAAGGAACATAAAATTTTTTGATAGACGATAACTGTTAAATTTTCAGTTAAATTTGCAGAATATTTATAAATCGAACAAAAATCATTCTTTACTTTTAAATTTTATATAAACAGTAGTCTGCTTTCATTCATTTAGACGTAATGTAGATTCAAGAATGTTTAATTTCATTTCTAAGATTGAATTTGATTTTAAACATCTTTAAAAAAAACAGAAATGGAAATATCAAGGATTTTAACTATAACTAATTAGAATTCATTTTTAAAATTTTTTTTCATATTTTTTTAAAAGGAATTAGTAATTTTTAAAAAACTTAATTCCTTTCAAATATTTTTTTTGAAAAACCAAAATTATTCTTTACTAATAAAATATATATAAAGAATGGCCTGATTGATTTTTAGATAACAACCCTGTTTTTGCTTCAGAATGTTTGCTTTTAGCTGTTAACTGCGAGTTTGATTTAAAAAATCAGTTAATTACAGCCCATTCAACGAAATAGCTGAGAACAATGAAAATGTACTCTTTTAATTAAATTTACGAAAAAAATTCTATGTATTCTTGTCCAATTTCCTTCATTAAAATTAATAGGAAGAAAATGCGTTATTCTTTAACTCACCAATTATACTCTTGCAGAATATAAATGGATTTTCAATGCAAAGTTAAATATGAATTTATCGTTTATAAGGGATGCAAATAAAAATCAAACTATTGTACAATAAATTACTAACTAAAAATCGTTATTTGTTTTAAGACTTGCATTTAAATGTAATGCATCGTAATGAACAATATTTTACTAGGCTAACGACGTTTTGTTTTTTAACTACTAAAACGATTTCTGAAGAAGTTTTAAAAGAAATTTTGCCTTTAAAAAATTAATATTTTAATTTAATTAGTTTTTTTAAATTAGAATTTTTTTTTAAAGGTTATTTTTAAATTAAACAACATAAAATTTTTACTTGATATAACGTTTCCAGTTAAATTTGCAAAATATCAATAAATCAAATGGAAATGTTTCTTTTTAAATTATATATAAATTAAATCGTTATGGGATTGAGATAAGCAACAAAAAGAATGAATTTTGGTTATCTTCCAGTTTAAGATTTTTGTGCATATCTCAAAGAAACGATTTTTGAAAAATTAATTAAAAGAGAAATTTACCTTTAAAAATATGGTTTTATAGTTTTTTATAAAAGAACTTATATTTTTTTGTATTTTTTTATTGCCAGAAAAATAAATTTAAATTTCATATTTTGCGGTTTAAATTTTCAAAATTATTATCGTTGCAAAATTTTTTTAAGGAACAAAAATAATGAATAAATTTTAGTTCTCACAGTTTAAGCTCTGAGCTCTCAGAATGTTTTATAAGAACAAATAAAGATCGTTTTTTTTTTTTTTAATCGACCTTTTATAAAGTTTATTTTATTAAATTTATATACCGTTTTTAAACACTTTATAAATATGTTGATTATGGTTAGACAGTCTTTTAATCATGAATGACGGTTTAAACTTGTTTTAATTATTCTTGTTATGTTAATAAGATAACTAATAATTCTTCATTCCTTGTTTCAAAGCTTACAGCAAAAAGTTTTTAACACAAACTTTTAATTTTTAACAGGCAGATCTCGTTCCCATAATGATCCCGTAACGAAGGAGTTTTGGATGGGGGTGGCTATAATATTCCAAAAATACAGATCTCAAATTTTTTTTTTAATTTTGAAATTTGGGTCATTTCACATATTCTTATGGTAAAAAATATTTTTCTTCTAATTTTGTTGTACTTAACGTCCCTTTCGCAATTGTAGGGAAAATCCCCCCGCCCCCAAAAAATCTAAAATAAATAAATAAATAACTAAATAAATAAAATAACAGTAGCAATTATAGCGATTGCGTTTTTCATAACATACCCTGTTTTGCTCCAAGTGTGCTGCTTATATTTTTTCTACTTAGCATGGTGAAAAAAATTAGTTAATTACAGCCCATTCCGAAGAAATAAGCTCAGAAGGGGGCGATTATCCACTTTGTTTGAATAAAATTTTAAAACCACTGCATTCTTGTCTAATTTCCTTCATTAAATTAGGAGAATTAGAAGATTAAAAATGTTATTCTTTGTTTGTTTATACTCTCTTTCAGCATTTAATGGAGTTTTCAATGCTAAATTTGTTGCATTGAATTTATTGTTTTTAAGGAAAATGAAAATCGTGCATTGAATTTATTGTTTTAAAAATTTTTTGTAAAATGGTGATAATTTATGCTAAATATGTATATTTGTGTAATTAAGACCTGCATTAAGTTAAGTCGTAATGAACATTAATACTATTTCTCGACGTTTTATTTTTATTAGAAAATAAAAACAAAACTGTTTATAACAAATAAATAAAGAAATTTACAAAAAAGTACATAAAATCTATTCATTCGTTTTGTTTTTTAATCAATATGCTTTTTAAAAAATATTTTATTAATTAATGTGTATATTTTTATACCTGATAAAAAATATTTGATTACGGTCAGAAAAGAATGTCTGACAGATATTTACTGTTTAAATTTGGTTTAATTATTCTCATTTTTAGATTTTGATAAGCAATTTCAATAAAAGAATTTTAGTTCTTTCGAGTTTTAAGTTTTAATTTCATTCAGAGATCAGATCAGTTGTTGTAAAAAATAAGTTTCGTTTTTTCAGAAAATTTATTAAAAGTAAATGTTAAAATAGTCATAAAAAAAATTACTATATTTATGAAAATTAAATAAGCATCGTAATTTTCTCTTTAAAAAATATTATTCTCATTTTAAAAACGCAAAATACTTATATTTTTAAATTTTCTTAATTTTGATTATTACTTTTCCAAATCCATCACACTATGAAAAAGTACTATCAGTTAAGGAAAAATCCCTCTGAGATAGCAAAATGAATTTGGGAAACGTATGAATGAAAGCGGAATTCCACAACATTTAGTGAATCTTCTTTTGCCTTGTTTATTTTCCGAAATATAGCGATTCTTGCTCTAGTATATCTGGCCTTCTTCGCATTAGGGTTTTCAATCAAAGTGAATCATTTCTGTGCCGAGGGAGGGGGGTGTGTGGAAAACTCTCGAAGTTTTCCATGTTTTCAGAGCAAAACCTGTTTCGATCATAATTCCATGTCAGCACCAAGGTGTGGAGGATAGGTTCGTGGAGGAAAATAGACGGAAGGGCATTCCATCATGCTGTCATGGTTTAAAATTCGAAGTAGAAAAATTTTCCAATTATCGGCCCACCGCTGGAAATTCCGAACATTTATCAAGGTCGAAAGCAAAGGCGTCGAAAAGAAAAGTAATTACCGCATTGAAAAGATGGACTGTTCAGGGTTCTTGTACTGCAAGAGTGTGGAGATTATCAATGCATCATTTTTGTGTTCTCTGGTCCAAAGAGTGATACGATGAATGTAAGTTAACTAATGGAATGAGTGTTCGTGATAATTTATTCCCATCATTTCATGATGTTTTATCTTGCTGATTGTATTTCAGGTATGCGTATCATTATAATTGAAAATGCTCCTTGTTATCCGACAATTATGAAATAACTGTTATATAACATATTGTAAATTAAAATTTATACCATGGTTGTTAATAAGTGTTATCATAAATGCAGGGTAATTCGTCATAGAACGGCATAGTAGCATTGTCATTCATGCTATGTATCATCCACATTTTCCAACCTAAATTGAATACCCCCAATTCGAATTCATTTGAGTAAATGCTTAACTTCTTTCTCCAGCGTATTGAATAGTCTTTTCAGTAATACGTCTTTATCATGTCTTTTATCAAATTTTGACTCAGCATTATTTATATCATAATAGCATTGTCATCCATGTTATACATAATCCACCATTTTTTCAGATTAAACTGAATGCCTTTGTAATTTGACAGCATTTCATCCATGCTATAACTCCTTTTCGAACTTCAGGATTGTCTTTATCGTAGCATTGTTATCATGCCCGTATCACTTTCAATTCAGCATTGTTTGTCGATTTTTAAACCAAGCTTCCATATTCAAAAGCCCAAATTTCAACCAATCAACTAACTCAAACTTATTATTAAAATGGGTTTTAAGCCCATTAGCATTTAAAAAAGAATGAAATTTCAAAAAATATGACCTTAAATAATTACAGTATAATTAGTTGTAAAATGCAAAATGCTCAACTCAGTAACAGTGAAATTGACAGCTAATTATTAGTTATAAGAATGCAATTATATCAGTCTGGCCTTTTATCCACAGAGCTTAGTTTATATTTATTTATTTTTTTATGGATGTTTGTCAGTGAGTTTTAAAATCAAACAAAACTGTAGTCAGGCTAATTATCTTAAAGGTGCACAGAATTCCGAAATTGACAACAAACATTCTTTTCAGCTTAAAAGCACATAAACCAAGATACTTACTGCTTTTTACTCACTATTTATAAAATGTTACTCTAAATTTAGTTTTCATCAAGTAATTTAAAATAAAATCGACTAATTAAATACGTTCTGTTTTATACGCCATTATCAATATTTTATTTATTAAAAAGATGACGAATAAAAATATGTAATCGTATTTCTGCAAAATTTTGAAAAAAATTAATCGTTAATTCTCTTAAAAAGTATAATAATTTTGTCTTTTTTTTGTCATTTTTATTTGGTAAAATAATTTTCTTCCATAGTGGTTAGATATTCTAAAAGTTTTTATTAAAGGTAAGCAGCATAATAAAATTATTAAAAAAATAAATAAATGAAACAAATTTTGCAGCATAGCAAAATTATTTTAATTTATTTAGAACCACTACCAACTTTTTTTTTTTTTATCAATTTTTGTCAACTTTATGTTCTTAACGAATAAAAATGTTTAGTTTAATGCGATTACAACATTACTTTGAGCAGCTCGATGCAATATATTTATTAGAAATATTAAACTAATAATCAATTTATGCATTTAAAACTTTTCAAAACGCAGGAAAATTGCAGAAAAACAATTACCTCACACCCCCTTTTGTTCCCAAAACCATCCCCACTTAAAACGAAATTTCCACTGTTTCAAACCCATTACGCCAAAATTTCTGCCAATGCACTGAAAAGAGAATGCACTTATACTGTTATCAGTCGCTTTTGAATTATGTGATGGCAGCCAGCCAATCCGCGGCAGAGAATGCATCCATTAACATGGCATCGTCAACCAAATTGTTTTTAAAGAGGGGCACAATCACCAGGCTCATGAAAAAGCTATTCCCCATACTTAATCACGTTTTCCTTTGAGACCCGGGAACTATTACTTAGGACACGATGTTAAACCATTCGGCCCGAGCCTCGATTCGCCTTCCACCAAGACTGTGGACCTTTTGTCCGTGTCGTTTCCATTCAGATAACCTACTTTCTGAAATCGGCCTTCGGAATGGCTGCTGGAGAGAAGGGGAGGGTAGGCCATGAAGAACAAGTAGCTACTGACTTGTTATCTGAAGAAATCTATTAAGTCGTTTTCTTTCCCACTAAAATTCTTAGTATCTTTACAAATGTGCAATATGGGGTTATCATTGAGCAATTTCATATACAGATTTTATACATATGTCTGTATAATCCAGAATAGTTTTAAAACTATTTTAACAGTATAGTTTTTTTTTCTTTTTTTTTCTGAACTATTTAAGTCAAAATCTTCGTAGTCTAAATTTGAGAAAAATTTTTTGAATTTCTTAATTAAATTAAAACAGTCTTTATTGCCATTAAGTTTTCCTGCCATAAGTTGGCGAGCGATTATAAAAGAATAGACTGGCGCCAGTAGTTGATTTTCCGTAAAAAAGTTAGAAATATAAAATTTAGTGTTTAATTTACTTTTTCAAATTAAATGTGTCTTTAAATTCACAAAATAAAAAAGTAACTTCATGTACATATTTCTTATACAAAATTTTATGTATGTATGTGTGTGTATTATCTAGAATAATTTAACAAAATTATAATACTTTACAAGCTCATAGTTTTTTCTCTGAACATCTAAAATCGTATAAAAGTTTCGTCTAGATTTAATAATTATGAATTTCATAATTAAATTAAAATATTCTTTTATTGCCATTAAGTTATCCTGACACCAGATGAAGGACCGTAAAAAAAAGAAGAATGGCGCCAGTAGTTAATTTACTGAAAAAAATGTTAGAAAATATACAAATTTGGTGTTTAATTTAATTTTCAAATTAACATTACTAACTCTTAAAAATAAATGTTAACAGATTAAAAATGAAAAAAAGTAGAGCCTATATTTAAGAAAATATCTTATCTTAGAAAACAAGTCACTTTTTTCTTTGCCTTCATTTAACTATTACTTCATCATTCTTGAAAATAAAGCATTTATGAATAAATTCTTCATCCTATGTTTAATATCTCACTTCAAATTTCCTATTTCGATTTTTGTAACAATTTCATTCTTTCTTTTCATTCCTTTATATTTTTATTTCCCAATATTGAATTTAAAAAACACCAGCATGAAAAAAAACGTGTATTGATTTTTATCAAGCAGTTACAAAAATGCATTGTTATAAAAATACATTGCTACAGAACATTGATATTTTTAATCACCTTTAAAAATATTGTAACAATGTAAGTTTTTTATAACATTACGGCGCATTGTTGTAACTACGTTAAAATTAGATTTTTTTTTTTATTTATTTAAAATAATTAATTATAATTTGTTCATACTTTTTTTTTTTATTAAAACAAAATTTTAAATGAACAGAAAAGATATTAAAAGACGAAGATATACTGGTTTAATAGCAGAATATTTATAAAAACAAAATATAAATAATTTTTGTAAATAACTAATTAGTTAAAAAAATCGTCTGCTTTCATTCTTTTTGATGTAATGTGGATTCAGAATGTTAAATTTTATTTTAAGATGAGTTTAGTTTTTAAAACTTCTAAAAAACAAACAATTCCTGAAGTATTATAAAAACCATTTTACATTGAAAAAGTATGCTTTAAATTGAATAAGAAATGAACTAATTACAGTTTTTACGTACTTTTTTATTATAAATTTTTTAAAGAAACAGAAAATCTTTTAAAAGGCGATCACTTAGTAGATTAAACTTGCAAAATATATAATAAGTCAAACAAAAATTTTTCTTTAGAAATGAATTATATATAAATTATCGTCTTCTTTTTATTTATTTAGATATAATGTAAATTTAGAAAGGTTTAATTTTTATTTTAAAGGAAAACCTATTATAAATTCCTGAAGAATTTTTAAAAGAGCAATTTTACATTGAAAAAGTATGGTTTTAATTGAATTAGAAAATAATTAATTTATAAATATTATAATTTATTTATAAATATTATTTACAGAATATTTATAAATCAAACAAAAATTCTTCATTATAAATTTTAGATGAATAATCGTCTGCTTTCATTCATTTACATGTAATGAAGATTTATATTGTTTAATTTTATTTTAAGATGAGGTTGATTTAAAAAAAAAAAAATTCTAATACAAACAGACGGTTCCTAAAGAGTGTGTTTAAAGGGCAATTTTACATTGTAAAAGTATGTTTTTAATTGAAATAGAAAAGGACTAATTAGGATTTTCGTAATTTTTTATTTGAAATTTTTTTTTTAAAGGAACAGAAAATGTATTAAAAGACTATCAGTTAAAAGTTAAATTCGCAGAATATTTAAAAATCAAGCAAAAATTATTCTTTAATGTTAAATTATTAATAAAGAATCGTCTGTTTTCATGCATTTAAATGTATTGCAGATTCAGATTGTAATTTTATTTTTAACTTGAATTTGATTTTAAAAGCGCAATAAGACGAATTTTTAAAACAGCAATTTTACATTAAAAAAACGTAATGTTTTAATTTAATTAGAATTTTTTGTTAGAAATTTTTAAAGCAATATAAAATTTATTAATAGACTGTAAATTTTCCTGTTAAATTAGCAGAATATTTATAAATCAAACAAAAAAAATAATTTTTCACTAATAAATTATATATAAAGAATCGTCTGTTTTCATTTCTTTTTTAGATGCAATGGAGATTCAGAACTTTTAATTTTATTTTCAAATGAGTTTAATTTTTAAAAAATAACAGACTAATTAAAACAGACGATTCCTGAAGTATGTTTTAAAAAGCGCAATTTTACATTGAAAAATATTGTTTTAATTTAATTAGAAAATAATTAATTAAAATTTTTGTAATTTATTTTTATTATAATTTTTTCAAAATTGTATTTGTTTTTAATAATTAATCATAAATTTTTATTAGAAATTTTTTAAAGGAACGGAAATATTATGTCAAAAGGCGATCATTTATGTGTTAAACTGGAGATATATTTATAAAAATGAATAAATTATTATTTACTAACAAACGGCTTACAAATATTATTTGCTCGTTCAGACGGTCAAAAATTGCTACTTAAAATGTGTTAAAAGGCGACAATTTTTCGATCACGAACCTTTACATATCTTACTTTAAACAAACAAAAGCGTGCGAAAAACTTATTACGAATCTAATTTAATAATTCATTGAAAGTCAAAAAGCACACTGCAAAAGTTTTCCCAACACAAACTTTTAATTTCGCACAGGCAATTTTCGTTCCCATCATGTCCCGTGGGACGAAGGGTGAGGAAGACGAGGGTGGCTAAAAATTCCAAGGATCTTAACTATCCTCGAGGCATTTTTAAAATTTGGGTCACCTTCTCACGTTTTCTTCCTTAATTAGTAATTTTCTCATTAGCGACTTAACGTTCCTTTCACAAATTTTTTAAAAAGCAAAAAAATAAATAAATAAATAAAAAATAAATGGGGGCAGCAATTACTGGCAGAGCGATTGAGTTTTTCATAACAACCCTGTTTTGCTCGAAGTGTGCTGTTTCTAGCAGTTAACTGCGAGCTTGATGAAAAAAATTAGTTAATTACAGCCCATTCAACGAAATAAGCTGAGAAGGGGTGATAATCACTTTGGGGGTAGTTTAAAACCGTCTTGCATTCTTGTCTAATTTCCTTCATTAAGGGTAATAATAAGATTACAATGCGTTATTCTTTATCCAGAAATTATATTCTCTTTCAGGAATTTAATGGATTTTTCAATGCGAAGGTGTCGCATTGGATTTATTGTTTTAAAGGGATGCAAATAAAAGAAATACATTGTGAAACGGTGAGGTACTCACTAAATATGAATATTTGTGTAATTAAGACTTGCATTAAGTTAAGTCGTAATGAACAATACTACTATGACTCGCCGTTTTGTTTTTCATAGCTATTAAAAACAAAACTGCTTTCTTAATAAACAGATAAAAAAGATGGCTCTGCAAAAAAGTACATAAATCTATTCACTTGCTTTGTTTTTAATGGACGAGCTTTTTTAAAGGTTATTTTTATTAAATTTATGTGTAGCGTTTTTTATACATTACATTAATATTTGATTACGGTCAGAAAGAATGATTGATAGATGTTTACTGTTTAAATTATTCTTGTTATGGGACTGAGATAAGCAATAAAAAATAATGAAGAATGTTAGTTCATTTGCAGTTTTAAAAAATTTTTTTCTTATCTCAAAGAGATTTATAATTGTTGTAAAAAGAGAGAATGATATATATGAAAGAATATATCAGAGATCGATTTTTAATCAACGTGCGTTTTTTAAAGACAATTTTATTAAATTAATATGTATGCGTTTATACTGTATATTAAGATGTTGATTACGGACCAAAAACAAAATCATATATGTTTGATAGATAGTTACGGCTTAAATTAGTTTTAATTATTTTTGTTATGATGATATTAAGATAAGCAATAAAATGAACGAAGAATTTTTAGTACTCTTGCAATTTTAAAATTTTTGATAATATCTCGAGATCGATTTTTTAATCAACATGCTTTTTTAAAGATTATTTTATTAACAAAATGTGTATCCTTTCTTTGTAACTGATATTAATATTTTATTACGGTTAGAAATGAATGCCTGATAGATATTTAAGGTTTAAATTTGTATTAATTATTCTCATTATGGAATTGAGAACTAAAATTCATTATTTTTGTTAATTTTCTTGCAGCTGTGAGATTTTCGCGAATATCTCAATTAGATCAATTTTTTAATCAGCGTGTTTTTTTAAAGGTTACGTTATTAAATTTATGTATCTTTTTATACCTTGTATTAATATGTTGATTACGTTCAAAGAATGTCTGATATATGTTTCTGGATTAAGTTTGTTTTAATTATTCTCGTTATTGGATTGAGGTAAGCAAAAAAAAAAAGAAAATAATTTTAATTCGTTTGCAGTTTTAAGATATTTTGCTACTATCTGAAAGAGATTGATTTTTCCATCAGACTGCTTTTTTTTTGCAAGGTTATTTTTATTAAATTAATGTGTATCATTTTTATACTATAAATTAATATAATGATTATTACTGTTTGAAAAGAATGTCTGAAACATGTTTTAGGGTTTAATTTTTTTAATTAATGACGTTATATGGGATTAGGATAAGCAACAAAACAGAACGAAGAATTTTAGTTCTTTGCAGTTTTCATATTTTTGCTAATATCTCAGAGATCAATCGTTGCTGTAAAAATATGTTTTTTTAATCATAAAAGTAGAGAAACACATATGAAAAATTAAAAAAAAAAAAAAAAGGTTGGAATTTGGAATTTATTTCAAGAATTATAGTAAAAAAAAATTTAATTTTGTTGTGACTTATATGATTCATGTACAAAAAACTGCCTATCGTATATGAATATAAGTGATTACATATATAAAATTCAGTACATTTTAGATATAAAAAAGAAAATAATGTATTTAATAATCACATAAAATAACAGTTGAAATATAGAATTGTACTATATATTACATGCATTTATAGAGTTGTCTTTATAAAGGAATAAGATGTTTAATTTGTTAATTAATTAACAAATTAAATAAAAAATTTTGGAATAAAAATTTGAAAAAAAAAATAATTTGTAACTGAAAATAAAAAATATTTTAGTATATTCATTAAGGTTCGATGATGATATTAAAAAAAAATGATATGAAATTATGATTACTTTGTCTAACTAATACAATGTTTTACTAATACAATTTCATAAAAATTAAAAAATTTTTAATTTCCTTTTTGTCAGTGTTTTTTTAATTTCTCCCATCCCGAAAATCTATAAAATAAAAAATATTAACTAAAAACATTTTTTTAAAGTTATTTTATGCTGAAAACTTACTTTTTAAAATTATCTTAAAATCCATAGCAAACGAATTCATGGTTAGGTTTGTTAAAATTGTAATATTAAAAAAATAATTAAAAAAATAATAAGTTATTAAAATAATTTTAATAATAATAAAAAAAAGTTAAGCAAAATATATTTTTATTTTTAACCTTTTATACATAAAAATCTTTTCATTTTTATTTTTTTTTTTAAACCTTTTCCTTTCTTAAACTATTTTATTTTATCCTTTTTGTATATAATTTTTTTTTTTTTTTTTTACTTTTCTATTTGTATTCTTTTACATATAAAATTTTTTTCATGTAGTTGTGATTTATAAAATTGAAAAACTAATTGAAAAGGATTTAAAACACTTAAGATCATCGTAATTTGCTATTTAAAATACTTTTTCTTTTAAAAAAGGAAATTATTTTTAAAAATGTTATTAATTTTTTTCTATTTTCCTGTTCTATCACACTACGAAAATTTCTATCAGTTAAGTAAAAAAACCTTTCAGATAGAAATAAATCTTTCAAAAACCATTCACCAATTTCTCCCGCAAACCTATATTTTCTTCTAAACATTTCTGATTATTACTTTTGTTATGTGCATGGTATGGGTGCTGGTTATTTTTTGCGAAATGAATTTCGCAATGTGTGAATGAAAGCGAAATTCCACAACACACAGTGAATCTTCTTTTGCCTTGTTTATTTTCCGAAATACAGCGATTCTTGCTCTGTATATCTGGCCTTCTTCGCATTAGGGTTTTCAATCAAAGTGAATCATTTCTGTGCTCAGATAAGGGGCAGGAGGTGTGGAGAACTTGCGAAGTTTTCCATGTTTTCAAAAGCAAAACCTGTTTCGATCATAACTTCATGTCAGCACCAAGATGTGGAGGATGGGTTCTTGGTGAAACAGGGAAAGGGCATTCCATCATGCTGTCATGGGTTTTAAAATTCGAAGTAGAAAAATTTTCCAATTATCGGCCCACCGCTGGAAATTCGAACATTTATCAGGTCGAAGGCAAAAGGCGTCGAAAAGAAAAAGTAACTACTGCATTGAAAGATGGACTGCAAGGTACGGAGATTATCAATGCATCATTTTTTGTGTTCCTCTGGTCCAAAAAGTGAGTATTGATGAATGCAAGTTAACTAATGGAGTGATTGTTCGTGACAATTCATTTCCGTCATTTCTTGATGTTCTTTCCTCACTGTTAATATTTCAGGCATGTGCATCCATATAATTGAATGTGCTTCTTTGCTAACCGAAGATTATGAAATAATTATTATATAAAATATATTATAAATTAAAATTCACACCATGGCAGTTAAAAAGTGTTATCATGAATTCAGAGTTATTCGTCATTAGAACGGCAAATACGTAGCAGCATTGTCATACATGCTATACATCATCCATATTTTCCAGCCTAATTTGAATACCCCCAATCCGAATTCATTTGAGTAAATTTGTAACTTCTTTTCGAGCTTATAGGAATAGGCTTTCCATCATACAATTTATCATACCCGAATCACTTTTCAATTCAGCATTGTTCGTCCAGTTTTCACCTTACAGAAAAACCGACCGACAAGACCCGACAATAAAACCGACAAGAAAAATCTTCTTTTCTGTTTAAAGTCAGATAAATCAAAAATATGCTAACTGTTTTACTCATTATTTATAAAATTTTACTCAGTATTTATAAAACTTTACTCTAAATTTAGTTTTTATAAAGTAATTAATAGTAAAGTAGTAAGTTTTCTCTTAAAATATAAAATTTTTGTATGTAATATTTTTGATCTTTTATTTGGTAAAATATTATTCTTCCATAGTGGTTAGATGTTCTGAAAGCTATTTCCTTCAAAGGTACGATGATTCAGCATAATAAATGTGTAAAAAATAATAAATAAAAGGAAATTTTGTAGAATAGTAAAACTATTTTTTTTATAAGTCTCATAATCATTATGGCTTTTTATTAATTTTTTATCTTTATGTTCTTAATGAATAAAAACGCTTTGTTTAATGCGTTTTGCACAACATTACTTTGAGCTCGATGCGGTATATTTGTTAAAAAATAATAAATTAGTAGTCTAATTTATGCAACTAAAAAATTTTCAAACGCTGGAAAATTGAAGAAAAACAAATGCCCACACCCTCTGCCCCCTTTCAGAAAAAAAAAGGTACTTTCAATTTGTTCCAAAAACCCAACCCCACTTAAAACGAAATTTCCACTGTTTCAAACCCATTACGCCAAAATTCCTGCCAAGGCATTGAAAAGAGAAATGCACTTGTACTGTTATCAGTCGCCTTTGAATTATGTGATGGCAGCTAGCCAATCCGCGGCAGATAATGCGTCCATTAACATGGCATCGTCAACCAAATTGTTTTTAAAGTGGGCACAATCACCAGGCTCATGAAAAAGCTATTCTCTCGTACTTAATCACGTTTTCCATGGAGACCGGGAACTATTACTTAGGACACGATGCTAAACCATTTGTCGATTCGCCTTCCACAAGACTGTGGACCTATTGTCCGTGTCGTTTCCATTCAGATAACCTACTTTCTGAAATCGGCCTTCGGAATGGCTGCTCGCTGGAGAGGGGGTGAGGTGGGTCATGTAGAACAAGTAGCGACTTACTTGTTATCTAAAGAAAGCTATTGAGAGTCGTTTTCTTTCAGAACTAAAATTCTTAGTGAATCACAAACATGCAATATGAGGCCCAGAAAATGAGCAAATTCATGTTCAGATTTTATATAATTGTATATGTGCATGATCCAGTATAGTTTAAAAACTATAACATTTTTAGAAGTTTAGTTTTTTTTCTCGTTTTTACTTTTTAATTTGTTCCAAAACTTTGTAACCTAGATTTAAGAAAGCATCATATGAATTTCTTAATTCCTTTAAAACAGTTTTTGTTGCCATTAAATTTTCCTGCTACCAGATGATAGCCGATTATAAAAAAAAAAAAAAATAGAGACTGGCGCCAGTAGTAATTCTAGTAAAAATAGTTAGCAAATATAAAATTTTGTCTTTGATTTACTTTTCAAATTAACATTATTAACTCTTAAAAATAAATGTTAAGAGATTAAAAGTGAAAAGATTTAAGAAAATATCTTATAAATTTCTTAATTTAAATAAAACCTTACTTTTCCAGTACTTATTAATTTACTATCAAAAAATAAGAAAATACATAAATCTAGTGTGTAATTTACTTTTTTTCAGATCAACATAACTAACTTTTAAGAAATAAATGTTAGCAGATTAAAAGATTAAAAGTTAAGAAATTAGTCTAGATGATGGGCGGTTTATACTACTATACCCAAAAAGTAAGACCAATTATTTTTTTCAAAAACTATTTATTTATTCTTTCAAACTGTTTTCAAAGTAATCCCCTCCGGACACATTGCAATTATGCCAACGTTTTTACCAATCCTCAATGCATGCTAAAGAGTCATCGGCATGGGATGGCCTTCAACGCGCGCGGCGATTCACGTTGGATCTCTTCAATCCACTGGTATTAGTCCCCCGGAGTGGTATTTTGAGTTTAGGGAATAAAACAAAAAGTCGCATAGTGTGCATACGGTGGTTGTGGAACGATATGGGTTTCATTTTTGGTGAAAACGTCACAAAGAATCAATGCAGTGTGAGCTGGCATTCAGGGTTTTCGGTACCCATCGAAATTTGACGCGTTTGAGGCCCAAAATGCAATTGACCGATCCTTTTGAAATTTCAACATCATCAGCAAGGTCTCTAATTGTAAAATGATGGTTTGCAAGCAACAAATTAATTTTTTGGACGTGAGCTTCGTCGGTGGAGATTGATGGTCGACCAGAGGGCTCTTCGTCTTCAACGTGTACTCTGTCTTCTTTTGAATTGTTCATACTATTATAAAGCATATACTCTAAGCATTTCTTTCCGATATAATAATGCTCACGGAATACCTTCTGCAACATTCTATACGTTTCCGCAAACAATATTTAATGCAAGTTCTTTGCTGAATTCATTCAGACATTTCAAAGATCGTCGGAATCAGTTTTAGCGTTTCACAAAGCCAAGTGTAACTTAAACACTATTGAACATTTTGGCTAATGACAGATATCAAAAGGACAGTACCAATAACCTGAAAAAGAAAAAAAAAATGAAATTCCGTAAGCCGCGGGTATTTTAAATTGAAAATTAGTCTTAGCTGTTGGTCACAGTAGTAAAAAAGAGTATTGGCGCCAGTAGTTAATTTACTTATAAAAAAATTAGAAAATATACAAATTTAGTATGTATCGTATATCGCAAATTTAGTAAGTAATGTTAATTTGAAATAGCAAATACAAACTCTTAAAAATATATGTTACAGATTAAAAGTGAAAAAAGTACAACCTAAATTGATTTAAGAAAATATTTTATAAATTTCTTAAATAAATAAAACAGTTTTTATTTCAATAAATTATTCTGCAAAGAGATGACGGACGATTGTAAAAAAGGGAATGGCGCCAATAGTTAATTTACTAGAAAAAAGTTAGAAACTATACAGATTTAGTGTTTAATTTACTTTTAAAATTTCCATTACTAACTCTTAAAAATAAATGTTAATAAAATAAAAGTGCAAAAAAGAGAGATTATTGGATAAGTAAGATGCTTTATTTAGCTCTTTAATTATTTAAGTTTTTTAATTATCTTAATTATTTATTTAAATCTGCTATTATTATTTCTGCAGATAATCTATTATTATTAGAAGAATCATTTATTATAACATATTATTAGCATCTATTATCACAGAAGGATTATTTGTTTAAAAAATCTCAAAATCTAACTTTTATTTTCTGTTAGCTGAAATCCTGGATATTTTCTGCTAGCATTTTGTAAACAAATAAAAAAAAATCGGATAAACTTATAATGCGTTCCTCTTATATAAAAATAAATTAATCCTGTTAGATTCGTTAACACTACATATTAAAACAAAAGAATTTTATCAAATGAGTGAGCTTTATACAACCTGACATATCATATTAATCTCCTTTAAGATGTTCATTAAATATAATTAGTTATAAAAAGCTTCATAAATCAATTTATTCCATGTTACATTAAACTATATGTGTTACAATTTTGCTAAGAGTAAAATTGTTTTCCAATGAAAGCATCAACGAGTTTAAACGAAAGTTCATAAACTCTCCATGCTTGTTGTCAATCCAGAGTGACAATAACACTTCAGTAGGTAAACACATTTGTCCTTCGCAATATAAAAACTCCCTAATGCCATCTGTCAACTGTAGGAATTAACTCTTTTCTGCTGGAATCTAATAGGAGTTTCTAGCATATGGATAAAAAAAATCTCTTTTGAAGGTGATTTATTTTCTTTCTTTTCTGGAATTTCTTTAAGTAAGAACATGAAAAGAAGGAAGCAGTGCAGTGTTTAAGAACGATATAATATTTTTATCTGTGTTTTTGGAGTAATAACAGTAAAAAAGAAAATTTATTTTTATCTGGAGGAAGTTTTTATTGCTGAAAAAATTAAAAAAATTTTTATTATTGAATTGATAAAAATTTTAGTTTATCGTTGATTTATCATATATTAAAATATATAATAGATGAAGAAATTTTAGAAAAGTATTTTTACAGACAATCTTTATTAAACGACCAAAGGAATTAGTGGGAAAATGAAAAAAAATTAAGAAAAAAGAACTGTAAAACTTCTCGAATTATATAATTAAATTATATTTATATTCTTTTAATATTTTCTGATCATTTAGTTCAATAACATATAATGTAATTTTATACATATACGCAGTGTTTATAAGAAGAAAAAAACGTTCTTGATCCCTAATTCCTAACAATCATGCCATTCACTGAAACTAAAAGAAACTTTGGTTTAAAGTATTTTGGATATACGTTCAAGAATCGTATGAATTCAAGGTTCAAGGAGAGAACGGCAGTGACATATCGTAAAAAGAACACAAAAATTTTTTACAAAAAAACAGGGCTTGAGGGAAATTGTCCAGGAAATCAGTAATACCCAAAAGTAATTAATAAATAAGTATTTATAGAAACCCTAAACATAAAAATAAATTATTTATATAAACCAAGGAATACATACGTTCAGTATATTATAAACCATGTTTTTTCTGCTCGCTGGATGACTGGATCCAAATCAAAAATATGTCTAACATATAACACGAAGTTGGCAAAATAACCTTGTTGTTAGTTTCTGTTATGTATAGAACATAATAAAAACAATACAAAAAAGAAACAATTTGGTTTTTATCTTGTTTTATATAGTATAAATCAAGTCACGTAAAAAGTCCGTGTTTGTTTATAATAATAGGGCTATTAAGCAAATGAGTTACAGAATATAATTTGTATATATAAATAGACAGAATTTAATATACATAATTTATTTTCAGAGAGGAAACTAAAAATCCCGTAATACTAACAATAGTTTTCATCAAAACAACATACCATTCTGGTAATTAGAGCTCTATAGATCGCTTCAAAAGTATTAGCTGTCGTCGGCAGGCAATGTAGTTATGGTTTCAGACGGTTTCTGAAATTCATAATAGATCTCACATTTCTGATGCCACCAAATACAGGCATAATTTGCATCACCATCATTGGCATAACAAGTCCCATGGTATGCAAAAACTGTCTGTATATTAATAGCAATTATGATTTTCAATCTCTTAAATACACTCATGTCCATAAATTAAGGATAATTCAGAATCACACAGAAATTGAACTCTAAAATAAAAATTTCACCTGTAGAATTATCACACATCTTGAAGAAGAATATGCAGATTACAGGGAACCACCAGATTTCGCGGATGTACGTCACAATGACGAGAGTGTAAGAGAGGGGTATATAAGGAATGGTGGCAAAGAAGTAAAATTGTTCACGAGCGCTTTAAAAAGCCTTTCAGTGCAATAACCGCATAGTTATGGCACAAAGGAAGCATTTGGATGATTTTTTTTACGTGGTAAAATTATCGGACGACTGGAATATGGACGTACCCAGCTGGAAGTATCCGAGGAACTTGGAATCGCCCAGAGTGTCATCTCAAGGCTTTCGCCAACAATTACAAGATGATGGTAATGTGAGTAGATGTTACAGCACAGGTCGCCCCGAGTTACAACGCCGAATGAGGACCGGTATTTATCAGTTACTGCCAAAAGAAACAGACGAACCATCGGACCTGTCTCGTCAGCTCTCTTCTTTTGGTACGACAGTTTCAAGGCAGACCATGTATAGACGCTTAGGGCATTGGTCTATATGCTCGTAGGCCTGTCAGATGTTTTTACCGCAACTCACTGTCGCCTGCGATTAACCTGGAGCATTGTGGACGCCGCAACAGTGGTCTTGTGTGATGTTTTCCGACGAGTCACGGTTTAGTTGCAGTCTGATTCTCGCCGGTCTTTCATATGTAGAGCGCCAGGTACCCGTTACCACCAGGAAAACACCAATGAACGATACCGTTACGGTGGTGCAGGATGGCTCGTTTGGGGGAGGAATTATTCTTGGTTCCAGAACTGACTTGCATGTTCAGAGTGTAACGATGACAGGCCACATCTATCGGGATGTCATTCTGGAACAACATGTACGTTTGTTTCGGGCCGCCATGGGTGCTGAATTTCTGTTTATGGATGACAACGCCCGTCACTCACCGTGCAAACATTATAGACGAATGCCTTCAATTGGAGGATATCACCCGTATGGATTGGCCAGCATACTCCCCGGACTTGAATCAATAGAGCATGTGTGGGATATGCTTGGCCGACAATTGCAGCCGTCAACCGCCTCCCACCTGTCAACCCGGAACTTCGGAGGGCATTTCTTGATGAGTGGTGTAATATTCCCCAAGATCAGATTGATAATTTGATACTCAGCATGCATAGGCGTTGTAAGGACTGTATTGCATCGTCCGGGAGACATCTCCATATTAACCATCATACTAACCATGTTATACTGTTTTTTGTAAATAGGTTCTTTTTTGAAATTTGCTCAGGGAGTAAAAAGCGCAATTTTAATTAATTATGTCAAACATACAGCATCTTTTTGCTCTTTTTCACCTTTTGTTTAATAAATAGACTTTACAAATAAGTCAAATTTGCTTTGCTTCTGTCTCTTTCTTTGCCTGAACTTCAGTTTCCTTAATTTATGGACATGAGTGTAATATAGCATATGTATTCGTGTGTGTGTGTAAACGAGGGCCGTTTTTTTTTCAACCTGGATAACGCTGGTAAAGATCAGCCATGACAACCAGGATCTTTCCTCAATACTGTTAAGCGGCTTCCGTAACATAAAATCTATCATTGCTGACTCCAAAACATTCATTTCAGCGAAGAATGAACAGCATAGTCACCATGTTCGCCATGATTATTCCTCCACCAAAGATGATGTGGCCAACGTCGTTCGTTTCCCTGCTGCAAAGGGAACAGTTCAGCAGAAAGTTATAGGAGAATGAACTGCGTTTATGGCGTTTGATCCATGACAATGCAAGACCATATACAATTGTGGTAAACAAATGTTTTTTGCACAATTTCAAATTAAGTGTTATAATGACACATGCCTGAAATATTATCAGCAAGATAGAACGTCATGAAATGACGACGGAATAAATAGTCCATTAGTTAACACATTCATCGAGATCACTCTTTGGACAAATGATCACAAAAAATGATGCATTGAAAATCTTCGTAATCTTGTAGTACAAGTACCATGTACTATAGATCTATCTTTTTTCAGTGCAGTAATTACTTTCTTTTCGACGCCTTTGCTTTCACGACCTTGATAAATGTTCGGAGATTTCCAGCGATTTTACCGATAATTGGAAAAATTTTTCTACTTCGAATTTTAAACCGACGGCATGATGGACATGATGCCCTTCCTCTATTTCCCCCACGAACCCATCCTCCGCAACTTGGTGCTGACATGGAGTTATGATCGAAGCAGGTTTTTGCTGCTGGGAAGCATGGAAAACTTCACCAAGTTTTCCACCACCTTTCCATTTCTGCTACAGGAAATGATTCACTTTGATTGAAAACCTAATGCGAAGAGAAGGCCAGATATATAGAGCAGAATCGCTGTATTTCGGAAAAATAACAAGGCAAAAGAAGATTCACTGTGTGTTGTGGAATTTCTCTTTCATTCACACATTTCCCAAATTCATTTTTCAAAAAAAATAACTAGCACTCATACCATGCATAACAAAGTAATAATCAGAAATGTTTCTCCGAATAGAATTAATATACATTTTCGGAGGAATTGTTTGAATGGTTTTTGAAGATTTATTTCTATCTGCAAGGTTTTCTTAACTAATAGTAATTTCTCATAGTGTGATAGAACTGAAAAATATTAAAAAAAATACAATTTAAAAAATAAAAAATATTTTTGCTTTTTAAAAATAAAAAAATGT